>CAUIUS010000002.1:21817500-21862500 GCA_961210405.1 Drosophila mercatorum | reverse complement strand
ATGGGTTTTAGGAAGAGCACAGTAGGAGGAGGAAAGAGGGGGCTGGTAAGAAATTCCGTGACTAGCTACTTGAAGAAGGATTACGCGTATCGTAACTTATCCTAATGCGTTTGATTGCTTTAAGCCGATGATTGGTCAGTTGTACACGCGCGCGTTGCCCTGGCTGATGGAGGACGGGCTGGGCGGGCGCGTGTTGAAAATAATTGCTTGGTGTTCACATCTAATTGACAAGGATTGGGCGGAAAATGTTGGGTGGGCGTCACTGTGTCGGTGTGTGTATGTGTGTTTCTGTTTTGAACTTACAATGTTAATCAAGACCATTTGCCGTTGTCAATGGCGGCGTTGGCTGTGCGTCCTCTTGGGAGTCCAGCGAGAGACGCGACTTGGCCGCCGTCTCCATGGACTTCCAGGTGCCGCCACTGGTCGCGTGCTGCAGCGATATGCGTGGTATGGACTTGCAGCTGCCCGCCAGTGTCGAGGCCTCCGAGCCAATGCGATCCTCGGACTCGGCCAGCGCGCTCAGGCTGCAGGTGGGCGGCAGGATGCGATGTGGAAAGCGTGGAGAGCCACGCACGCGTTCCCTCAAACTGGGCGCAGTGGGCTGCATCAGCGACGGGCGCCGACTGTTGGGCAGCTGAAAGTTTACCTTGGTCTCGGGCAGCTTGACATACTTGCCACCAGCGCCGACATTGAGCTCCGGCTGCAGATCGAAGCTTTCGCCGCAAATAGTTGGAATAGGCAAGAAATTGGGATCCTTGGTCAGATGGTCGAGATGTGTGCCGCTCTTGGTCAGAGAGCCCCGGTGAATGGGCTTCAGATGTGTGCCATTGCCATTGCCGCCCTCCACGGCCAAGCTGGTGCCCTCAACGCCCAAAGGATTCGCATTGCTGTAGATGGCATTGCAGGACGCGGTCTGCGAGGAGGGTATGAGCCGTGTGAAGAGGCCCATGTGCGATTTGAAGGCCGCCTTCAGGCCCTTCTGATCCGCCAGGCTGGCTGTGGAGCCCTTGTTGCTGCTCGTGGTGCGCGAGAAGATGCCACGCAAACGATTGATGAGCCCGGTCTTGGCCTCGGTGGCTTGCTGATGGGCTAGACGCAGATTGATGAGATCCTGGGCCGGCAGACAGGCCTCCTCTAGCTGCGGCTGCGAGGCAAAGGTCACCGAGCGACGCATCGGTATCTGCATGTACTCCGCCGAGGGCCAGCTGGCGCGTGGAATAACTGGTGGTAAGACGGAGAGCAACAGATTCGGCAAGATGCCCGAGATGCTGGGCGTGCGAGATTTGTTATTCGATGAGGTCAATGGAGGTTGCTGCGAGACGTTGCTCGTTACAGTCAGCTCTGGCTTGAGGTGTCCATGGCCGGCCAGGAGCGAGGTGGACGAGGAGGTGGTAGTCGAGCCGGTGCCCAGGCCTGACTCCAGCATGCGCTCCAGCTTGCGTATTTCTGCATCGAGTGCCTGAATCTCCTTCTTGTAGACGCGATTCTGTACCTCCACGCGGTACTGCAGTTCCCGACGATCGTCGACGACAAAGCGACGCGTATTGCACTCCATCTTGAGGCCCATGCTGTGTATCACCGGATCAATGATGTCGTCTGCCAAAGAGAGGGTTAGACAAGACACATTCAAGCGACGGTCGGTCGTGTCGCGCACTTACTGCGTGCCCAAATGTCGTGCAGCTTGGGTATGAAGAGCAGACAGAGCGTCGCTGTTGTCGAGGTTAGGATTAGGGCCGTTATGGTGATAAAGGCGAGTGTAACGCGTTCCGAAATCAAATTGGCCAGAACCACAACAATGGCGCTGGTAATGACAACACTATAGACCGAGACGCCTATGTACTGGGAGTCATTCAGGGCGGCAATCTTGACGTGACGCGTCTCCCAGGCCATGTAAACGCCCACCACCAAGAGCAGACCCTTGTAGGCATAGAGGACACCCAGCCAGGTTTGGGTGTGCTGCGAGCGACAAACCTCGACCTGTAGGTGGATAGGAAACAGAGGCAGTCATGTAGGGCACAGGGATTAGATGGACATAGATGTGGGAGTCAATTTACAAAGCTGGCGCTTGTCAATAGACACCGGCAGCAATGGGAACAAGGCGTACAAATGCTAAAGGTGAAGGTGGAGGAGCTCAACCCACCTGCGGCTGGTAGACAACGCTTCGATCAATGGCGCTGATTTCGAGTGTCAAATTATGCAAATGCCTTTCCATGGGGTCGGCGACGACCCACAATGTGACGAGCAGGGCATCGACGAGCAACAGGCCGCACACGAGCAGTATTAGCTGGATGTCCTGCAGCATTTTGTCCTTGAACACGCTGCCGGTGCGTGTGAAGATGCGGTGCACCCGATATGTTTTCGCAAACATTGAGCCAAATGCCAACGAGAAGCCAGCCGAGAGCAGATACACGCGTGCCTAGAGTGGGGGGTAGAAGACGAGCATGTAAGGGTATGAGCAGCTGGTGTCATGTTGTGCCGGTCTGTGTGTTGTGTGTGTGTGCGTGCGTGTGTTTGAGGGTTTGTGTTGCTAAACAAGTCATCAATGGGCAACGTAACAAGCCAAAACAACAACAACAACAGCAGCAGCAGGAGGATGAGGACTCCAAGGAGGCATTCTCAAATTTATGCAAAATAAAGAATATCACAAAAGTTGTGAATTTCCGTGTCCATGTCCGTGTCATGTGTTTGCTGCTGCTGCTGCTGTTGTTAGTCCGTTCCCTGTTCCCCTACCCCACTTTCTTCATGGCGCCCCTCTCACCCACACCGGGGGCATTACAACAGCAGAGCGAAACAACAAGCCCGACATACACTCTGAATTTCCCTCGAGTCGCATTTTTGGCGGTAGGCTGTCGCAAAAAAAAAGAAGCAAAGCTGACAAAAAAAAAATAAGCAATGGCGATGACAAGCGCATCAAATTGGACTTTCTGGTCAGGGAAGAGCCGCTCGTCTAGCTCGCTAAAGTTAAAGATTTTTTATATTTGGCCAAAAGATTTGCCTTTAAAATTGCAGCTATTTATAGCGCACAGCTTTTCTGCAATCTGAGAATCCAACAATCCTTCAACTCAACAACTTTCATAAATAAAGCAAACACGATTCGCAAGGGACAGCTTTTTTATGCTACGAAATACCCTGTTAAAGACTGTTGAGCATTGCATGAATTTATAATAAGTAGGGATGCAGCTTAGACTCGTTTCCCTAGCTATACTTTCTCTATGTCGGTTTTGAGCACTGAAACAATTTATGTCCGGGGCTAAACACTTTATGTTGCTTACTTCAAGTCAAGGTGCGAAGGTATTTGACGATTGGGTTATGAACTGAGATCCTTTACCTCACAGTCTGAAAACTCCGTTTGTAGTTCCTTGCAATGTTGTCTGAGTGAAAGCTGAGAGAAGTCTAGTGTAGACTTAAGAGACTGATATCTTGAGTGGAAGCAGAGAGAAGTCTAGTCTAGTCTTAAGAGCCTGATATTCTGAACAAGCATTTTAAACTGTGCTTAGGCACTATATTGATAAACTGCTATAGGAAAACTCTTCTACAGTCTCAGTTAGTCCCCTTCAGTCTTCGACTTGACAGCTTCACCATAACCATATGCCATCTAAAATAACTTTGGCAGTTCTTATTTGATTTGGAGTCCTCGCTTGTATGTCGGCCCGCTGCTGTCTGTTGTGCCCACAGTGGAAAGTCAATTTTAATGGACTACTGTGCGCATAACAAAAACACATGAGAACGACGCGAAAGTTGAGCGCTGAAACTGAAAGTCATATTTGATGAGGCGAAACCCGTTGTTAACTCCCACACGGAGAGGAGGCGGTGTATTGCTTGCATAACCGAAACTCAAACAAAGGCTCACGGGCTGCAGACACTTGAGTACTCACCGTGCAAACCGTGGCAAAGGAGTCGGCCGCCGAGGGCAGCGTCGAGTGGTCGAGGCCCAGCAGAATGACGGTGGCATAAACGAAGATGCAACCCACAGCGGTAATGTTGCTCAGCTTCGGGCTGGAAAGTTTAATTGCTCTGTGTAGAAGAGAGATGTCGAGTGGAAAGTGGAAAGTGCAGAGTAAGCAACCAGCTGGAGCAGTCCGAAGAATCGCGCAATTGCTACTTACTTCAGCTTGCGAAAGTGCAGATTGAAGGCGAGAAATGCAATGGCCAGCGCTATGCCCACGCTCGAGAGTGTGGCGATGGTATAAAAGGCCAGCGGTGCTATGGTGGCTACACGCATCTTGAATACCCTCTTCGCAATGGGCACTTGCCCGCTGTGCCACTTGACCGGGCGACAGCGCGGACAGCGAAAGTCCAGAGCATCCGTGGCTGGGTAGTAGAGGGCTATCGGTTCGAGTAGGCCGCGCTGTATCTGATAGAAGGCCGTGGTGCCTACGCGATCCGGGCCACTAAATGAGACCGGACCCTGTCAACCATAATTACTATTTCGTTAGCATAACTCCGGGGCCCGATACTCTAATATCCTTGCTTACCGAAACGCCGAGGAAGTGTAGCTTGCCCAGCTGCTGGAGGAACTCCCAGGCCATGTCGCTGCGCGTGTAATCGAATCCGTCCAGTTTCGATTGGGCCGCATTCTGGCGCCAGTGCGTTTCGGCGGCGCGCAAGGCCAGTGCAATCGCCCACACGGCGTCGTAGGTTTGAGGCGCATAACGGGATATCGCATCCGGTAAGTGATGGCTGGCAGTGCCACGCCTCTGGCGCGACCGCAGTTCCGTTTGTGGCGCACGCTTGCGGCTGCGAGTGCTGCTGCTCACGTCCGCTGCGTCCTGCTGATGGAATTGCTCGAATTGTTTGCGCAGCTGCGAGTTGAACATGTGATTGTTCTATGGGAATAAAAATTGCAACGATTAAATAGACCGCTCATCAGGCCAGGCTCCCGCTCCCGCTCCCACTCTCATATCGTAATGTGATTGCCAGCTCATTATGCGCCGCCGATTTCATGGCCGGCACTAAAAGGATAATAAAAACATTTTTATCATGCTTCTGTGCCTACGATGCTCGGCAATCCGCTGCCTCAACTCAGCTGCGAATCAAATGTAGCATTTCATTTGAGCTCTGGGAGTTGGGCTAGAAACGAGCCAGCTTTGAATTGGGCTACGCTAATGGTTTTCGTTCTGTTTACGGAGAGTCGGAAATAGTTGCTTTAGAGTTGAATTGAAGCAAAGCGAAAACTGTTTTCATATCTAAACTTGTTTAAGTATTTCTGAAATAGAAAGATTTTATATATTTCCCAGTTCTTACCAATCCGCTGTAGCTCACATTGTTGCCGACAATGCTGTTGTGTGTGGAGACGACAATTAGGTTCTCGACGGCCAGCTGTAGCTCGTGCCGGGTGCAGGGTGTCTGCTGGTCGGTCCACCAGGGTGCGCCCATGCTCTCGTGCAGTATCCAGGCGTAGTCGGCGCCGAACATGCGCAGCCTGTAGGCCTCGCAGAGTATTTGCGGTGCCAGCTCCTGCGAGAAGCTGCCAATAATGATGCGTGTATCCGTCTCCTTCGAGCAAACAACATATTTTTGCCATTAATCACTTTGTTAAATCGCTTACCGACTTACCCGGAGGAGCAGCAGCTGCTCTTTGAAATCGGTCGCTGCAAATGTGATTGTCGCCGCACAGGATATGTTGGCCGCCTCCAGCTCGGTGACGAGATTATTGACCGCCAGCGAGTGCACCTCCTCGTTCTGCGAGAATGTTGTCACCGTGCCCCAGCCGAACCGACGGATGAACGCAATCCGTGCCGGATTGTGTGACGAGTCGGGCGCTACGGTCCGATAGAAGTATGGAAATTCCCGCCTGTCGCTCAGCGCCGGCGATGTTGAACCAAAGGAGACCTGTAATCAGCCGGAGTTAGCAGTCAACCGATTGTTACGTGCCGCATGCTACACCAGCTACACCCTGACAGGCAGCCTGTCACAGACAAAGTTTCGAGCCACACGCGTGTGTGCGCACCGCAAAGTTTCAGCCCATTTGGTCGCCACATACGCATAAGCTGCCAAAACTGAACTTCAAAGGGCACGACTCGACATTTGCATGCAACGCGTTTCTAAGTGAATTTATGTTGTGCCTTCTCTCTCTTGCTCTCTCTCTCTCTCTCTCTCTCTCTCTCTCTCTCTCTCTCTCTCTCTCTCTTATAAAGTTGCTATACGCAGCATTTACCAGCTATGTCTACGCAAATCTTGTCTAATAACACTGGCTAACAGAAGTGGGGAATTAGGGGGGAAATTTAAGTCATTTTTTATTGATATATAAATGAAGAATATCTATACAAATTCACAGATACAGATTTTCAGATACTTGTTATAAGAAAATACAAATTTGAAGCTATTCAAACTCAAAGCTCTATTGGGCTAGAGTTTATGGCAATTACTTTAGGCTAAGATTTTCTATATACTAAGGAAGCATTCTTGAACGTCTCATATATATATAGCAGGCTGCTTCTATTGTATACACATATGACTCGAGGCCTTTTAGTAAGATTTTCCATGTACTTAGGAATCATTCATCAGATAGGCATCATAGAAGGCCGAGGTTATCCAGTCTGATGACTCTAGTCCTATCTGGTATGCATACCACTCGAAAGGACTGCTACATAGCTGCCTATATATACTTCATTCTCAAAACTCTTTACAATATATAATTTTGTCTTTCACTCCGTTAAAGCCTTTATCTTCATCGCATGTAAATACCCACGGCAAAGGTATAAAAACATTATCCCATTTTCATATTCAATTTGTTCCGCTTATATAAAAGATATGTCTGCAGCTCACCGGGATTAAAAGTTCTCCCTCTGCAAATATGCAAATCATTTCTTTTCTTTATTTTCGAGTCGAAATTCTGAGAAACATTGCGTGCTGTCTAGTGTAATTTGTAGGAGGCTGTTTATTTGAGCGCTGAAATGTTTATTGGCTGCCTTTTGAGTTTAGCTCGTGGTATTTATGTTAATCGAGCGAGTTTCCTTTCGGCACGTGAGTTGATTAAATTTTTGAGTAATAGCCCTAGCATATTTGCATATTTTAATCAGCGGACCACCACACCCACAACCCACACAACCTTAGACCTGATTGAGACTTGAACTTACCTGTACAATGTTCCAGTAGGGCACCACCTTGGCCAGGCTCTCGGTTACCTCCGAGCAGGCGGAGCCCAGCAGCATCATCATGCGTGTCGAGGGCTGTGTGTAGATGGCATGAAAGAAGCGATCCACACCCACGCCGGGATCACACTGCAGTTTCGCGTTTGAAGAGAAAGACGTAAAGGTGAGATGGGGGTTAGGCCAAAGGTGCTGGCTGGCGCAACAGCAGCAGCAGCAGCAGCAGGAGTCATAAAAAAAGGCGCGCGTCAGGATGGCGCAATAAACATTTTTAAAATGTCGACTTTTGAGCTTTGATAGGAGATGCCGCCACCAGATATGAGGCGATTTCAGCGGCTCCAAGGCGCGCGCCCCGTGCGTCTTCGAGTGCCATCAAATCGCTGCCCCAACCATTTGAGTCAACCAACGCGCTTATCGCTGGCGCTGCTGCTGCTCGCAATAAAAAACGTGTAAAAATTGTGGCAATCGAGGTGTGACTGACTTCGCAATACACTGCTTGAGCTAGCGAAAGCAGCTGAGAGGTTATTGTGGATGAGATTTCGCTATCTTTAATGATTCTCAGCCCCCTTTATGCTGTTAGCATCTGCCATGTTCTATGAAGCAGCTGGAAGTAAGTGATTCTCCATAGCATATAGAAGAGAGTACTCAAACGGATATGATATAATAACTCCGTAAGCACTCTCAAACTGCTTAAGGCTATCTTCTATCTCCATTTGCTTACTCATTCTCTGGTTTCCCTTACCCAATCATACCTAATATACCCTTATCACTGCCCCAAACAGAGTATTTCCCAAAAAAAAACACCGTTGGTGACAAATTTCTACCCCAACCCATGGCTGCTGCAGCGTTTGCAGATTTTTTTCTTATTAAGTTTTAATGCTGCACGCGCTACTAAATGAAATTTCAATTTCGTAATGGATGAGGACGAGCCGCCCGCCCACCTGCTACTTGCTGGCTGTGGAGGTCGACTCACCTGTGTATCGTTGGTGACCAGCTCGAGCGTGTAGCCCGGCAGCAGCTGTTTGCGGTTGATATGCTCCA
This sequence comes from Drosophila mercatorum, assembly GCA_961210405.1. NCBI lineage: Eukaryota > Metazoa > Arthropoda > Insecta > Diptera > Drosophilidae > Drosophila > Drosophila mercatorum. Next base: position 21,854,368 of record CAUIUS010000002.1, on the reverse strand, counting down.
CGGCCATTGTGGCGGCGCCCAGTTCGCTTAGGCCGTCCGGCCGTGGGCCGCGCTTGGTGGACAGCTCAAAGAGTCCGAGCAGCACAATTTTGCCATGATTGCGCTGGATTTCGGCATAGGACATGCGACGTTCGCTCTCAAACACTTGGTTAACCTTCAAATAGCGCTGCTGCTGCCAACTGGTCAGGTTCGTGCCCATGCCGGCATTGGCCGTAATCGTTGGTAAATTACTCTGCGAATTGAGGCGCTGTCGTCGCTTGACTTTCCGCCGTTTGCTCCGCCAACTGTCAGCGTAGCTTTCAATGCCTACACCCGGCAGCGTTGCCAGTGACTGCACTGCCTGGCCGGCTGGCTGCCCGGCTGGCTGCAGTGTGCGCAAGGCCTGCAGCTCTGCTGATGATTCCATGCCGGCGGCAACTCTGCTACAGCCAGCCAGACCCACGGCCAGCAGCATGGCCAGCATCAGTAGCCGCTGGCTCGTTGGGTTACCGTGAATTATGCGCATCCCGTTTGGCAAAATGGCCATTGGCCCATTAATCAGCACAGCATTTGAATTCGCTATCTCTCGCACGGATGTACGTGGCAATAAACAATGCTTGTCCAGGCTCCGTTTCTATATATATATATAAATATGTGTGCGTGTCCGTTTATCTATTGCTGTTTTATTCCGCTCTCGCTCTCGTTGGTGGTGGCTGGTGGTTTTGGCGTCAATTTTATCGCCTTTTTATTGGGCTCACTTTTGGTCTCGTTTCGTTCGCCTGGCCATTTGCCTGGCTGCCATTATCTGTTCTCGCACTGGGCACACACTGTAAAGCAAAATAGCTCATAAAAATATGCACTCTCCTGCTCCCTTCTCTCTCTCTCTCTCTCTCTCTCTCTCTCTCTTTCTCTCTCTGACTTGCAAATGAACAGAACGGAGAAAAAACGACAAAAAAATACAAACGAAACAATAAACGCCAGCAGCCAATTGCCAGTTCGGGGCCAGTTGGCAGTTGGGAAAGGATTAAGTCTTCGATGAAATGAAAATATCCACATACCACACACACCACACACAACCACATATAGATACAGCAACACACATATCCACACACACACACACGTGGCTATCAAGGCTATCTCGTCAAATGCCAAAGCCATAGACTTTTGTTGAGATTGCTACGTCGCCTTTGTTGCTGCTGCCATTTATGCCCTTCGAAATTGGCACTTTAACTTTGTCATGAATGATGTTAGGCATATAATAATCAGCATTTGATAGGGGGCTAGGAATATTGAGCATTCTATTAGTATTGTATTGTTTAACTGCATCTAGCGTGAGTTCAGTCTTCATTAAAGTTTGCATGCATAAAGCAATTGAGCTATAGCTATAGGAATTCTCTGATAGAAACTTTAGCCAAAATCTTTGCTCTTTACAATCTAAACACACAAGATGTTAAGTTGATTATTGTCTTTATATATATATCATTTATCATATGTTCCATTATCGATCATCTAGTTAAGCTTCATTCATTCTTAAAGTAAAGTTCAAGCATATACATTGAGAACTACATGATTTGCCCTAACTGTTATCGATATTTATCGAACTAAAACCTTTGCAGAGTTAACATTCTTTATCAGGAAACTCAACTGCCCACCACAATCTTCCACTTCATATCCATTAAGCATTCATTAGCCATTACACAGATTTGCCTATCTGCCATAGAGCCTCTCCTAACACCTCTCTTATTGCCTGTTATTGTGAGCTTCATTGGTTTCACCTTTTAAGCATCAGCCTTATCAACTATTTAACATTTGTTTTCTGCACAAATTGATAGGCCATTGAGTACAGACGTCTAGCGAGCGCTCTCAGCTCTTGCCGTGTGGTTTTTGTGGTGCGTCGTCCTTTGAGAGTTGTTTCCTTTGCTTGTAAGACTGCCAAGAATGCACAATGCTTGTGGCTTCGATCTCCATGGCACACACAACAGAGAGTGTGTAATCATGTAGCCTCTGCCTAATGCTTGCGCTGCAGAGCTAATTGAACTTAAAGAGATTTGCCGCAAGTGCAGTGAGCTCAGATTGCAACTGATATACATATCTACTTTGGCAGCTGCCTTTCAAAATAAACTCAAAACTTAACTTGCACTGAAACATGCTGTTGTTGGGAAAAGGTTGAGCTTCTAAAGAAATCACTTTTTATCTTAACATTCAGAAACTTTCTTCAATTAACTGTAATTAGTTTCCTTTCTTTCTTTGGTTCTTTGGTTGTTTTTCGGACGCTGCCTAATGACATTTTAAGTTTCTTTTGTCTGAATTGAATGGAAATTTTAATAGTTGTGTGACCTTAAGTTAGGGAAAGAAATTATTGATGTCTCTTATTGACAATTCAACTAAGCAAAAGGATTTTACGTTTTAGTTTAATTAGGTTTTAAATTAAATTTAATTTTTGCTTCAAAATTAGGAATGTTTGGGTTCAAATTTAGATGATTCCTCTGTTCCTCCAACAGGTTTCGTATCCTTTTTATGCCTTTAGAGATATGTATGTATATAGAGGGAAAAGGTCATAATTATCACGCTGTGCAGAGGATCTAAGTGTCTTTAGCTAAGCAATCAGATGTAAAGTTGCGACTGCAATCTTTGTCTTTGTATTTAGAGAGGTCTCTAAGATGATTTCAGCTAAGTTTTCTCCTAAATTTCTCTCTAATACCCACCTGTGAAGCTTTTGCCTAAATCTTAACCCTGATTTGACTTCAGTTAAGTCACTGAGAGGCCTTCACCTAGGCCTTACCTTGGATTTGAGCCCGCTAAAGTCGCTCACTGGCTTTTACTTGAATTGTATAGCAGAATTGGATCTCTTAAGTTGACCTTTACTTAACACTGGATTCCGCTCCCAATTTTCCACAGTTCGCTCTTTAAAGACTGCCCACAAAAGTTGCTGTATCTAATTGCTGAGCATTTCTATAGCAATTTTAAAGGCAATCGCCAGCATGTCTGGCGAGTGTATTTAATTTTCGGCTATTAGCGCTGCTTTGTTTCAGGTTTTTTTGTCGGTGGTGTGCTCGATGCTGGGCATTGGCAACTGGCAGTTGCCAGTTTGCCAGTTGCCCATTGCCATTATTTTTTATGCTAATGGCAAAGCATTTTGCGCTTTCATTTGGAGGCTTTTGGGCTACTTTTGAGCATCACGCGCCACAGATTTCAGTGTATGCACGTATGCATAATTGTTTCGAGATTACTAAAGCACACACCCATACACATACACACATGCACACATAACACACACACACACCCGTCCAACTCGTCGTCGTCGTCGTCTTGTGCTGCGTTTCGTTTCGCTTAGTTTTGCAAGCAAAAGTGAAACGCGCACTTTTTGCCGTGTCCTTAAAATAACTTTTTGGCCCATTTTGTTTCTTGGCTTTTGTTTTCGTTGGGTTCGTTAGGTTCGCATTGCATGTTGAGTTTCTCGCATTTGCCAGGCAGCCCAGTGGCGTGCTCCGCAAAAGAAGGGGTTTGGCAAAGCGGTGGGTGCGTCTGCCTCGGTGCGCATACATCATTCAAAGCCTATGACAAGACTTTTTAATACACAAAGTTAGCGCAACTTGACATTTGCCCCACTGTGCCAGCCAGTCAACCGCCGGCTAACCAGCCAACCCTGGCCACTGCCTGGTGGTGCATGTCAGCGGGCTACTTGTAGTTACATTTCATACATTTTACATTTTTATTTTATGCTTTCTGGTCTTTCTATTATTCTGCCATATTTCACAATTGTTGCCGTGGTATTTAAACCTGCACTTATTTATGGCCATGCAAGCGTGTGAGTTAACCATACACACACACACACACACACCCACACACATGTATAGACACACTCACACACACCCGCACAGCCCCCGGCCTCTGGCTGCTGTTGTTGTTGTGCTTGACATAAATTATGCAAAATGTTGCCTGCATTTGTAATTGTGATTACATTTTTTTAGCTTTACTTATGTGAGTGTATGCGTGTGTGTGTGTGTGAGTGTGCGTATGTGTGCGTGTCGGTTGTGCAGTTCGTTGGCATTCCTTGCACGGCAGAGCACGAAGGCAGCTGCTCGGGATTGAGCTGCCCAAGTGCATTCTTATGCACTTGAATCTGCTGAATAGTTGATGCGATTTGTTATGCACGCTTTTTGTTTCGTTTGCTTAGACTTGGCCAAACACGCACACACACACACACACAAGCATATTTATTATTTCAGCTTGGCCAATAGCAGCCAGGACGAGCGGATTTACACTGGGATAACCACAGCAGAAAATAATGCCATAAATAAGCAGAAAATAAAATGTATATAAAACTCTATATCTATATCTATATATATATATATATATATATATATATTGTATATTAAATCAGATTGTATTTGAGATTTTGAAGTGACCTCATGTCTCGCTGTGGCAGTTCTTTTGCTCGGCATAATATTTAGTTTCAAGCATTTCTGCATACTTAAGCAGCAAAGAGCGCATAGAAAGATACATTTGGGTTTTTTGATGCTGCTTGGATGGACTTTGGATATAGTTTTTCTTTTTGCTCTTAAGAAATGTATGAGAATAGAAGAAAGGAAATAATTGTTCAGAAGGTACTTTAAAGTAGTTGAAAAAGTTCTGGTCATAATCTTTAACATCTAGAGAAAGAGTTTGATATTATCTGAAATAAGTTTTAAGCTTTATGGCCTTTATGATATGTCAGAGATTTCTGCACTTAACGAATAAATTACAATGAGAGATTATATCTTGCTGAAGCAACTAGAGGTGGCTGGGAGTCCACTCTTAATGGAACAAAAGAGATTCAAATCCAGGGTTACAGAAAGAAATTGGATTGTGATAGGACTGAAGTAGAACAAGAACTTAAGATAATAAAAAAGGAGAGGGTGAAAAAGGTTTGTGTAATGTTTATCCGACTCGACAGTTCATCTCTGTGTTTGGTTCATAAGATCTCAAACCATTATAATTATATTGATGCTAACTGACTTGGAATTCCAGACAAATGCTTCTTAGCCAAGTCTTATTTTGTGCATGGTAAAAAAGCTTGGTTTCTTTCTTAAGATATCTGTTATATTAAACATAAACTTCTTTGTCTGCACAACATTTAAGTTATACCGTTATATACACCATCACGAAACTCAGCTCTTTAATGTCATTAAAACATTTAACTTTGACAATAATGCAAATGACCCAAGCCACAAAACTCACAACGATGCCCCAAAAAGTATGCTACATAAATTGTTGTCGAATAGTTGCAAAGTGTATTGTGCGGCAAGATTAATTGGATGCCTGGAAACATGTACATATGAGTGAGTCACATATATAATATTACACATGCAAATAATTCCATATGGAATTGGGAGCGAAGCTGTTAACAAAATGCGCTTTGACTTAAGCAAATGAAGACTTTGTTGCCTTAAAGAAAAATATTTGTTCTGTATTTATTTGCAGAGTATAAGCGATGGCAGCAGCCGAAGTGCTCAACACTGAGGTATGTAGACTTTGTTCTTCACTTTGAATAATTACAAAAAAAAAAAAAAATGAAAGAAAAGAAAGATTTTTATTTTATTATTTGCCTACATTATTTGCTTTTCATTTGCACTTCAGCTCAGAGACTCGAGATTTGCGTATTAAAAATCTGAATTTTGAAGTATTTGAAATTGATTTTTATTTTGTTGTTTGGCATTTTGAAACTGCTTCACACTGAATGAATTTTAGTTATATATTCATTTTATTTATCTAAATTTTATTTTAATTATTATTAATTGAATTAATTGTTCTAAGCTTTATTTATGATAATTAGAATTGATTTATTTATATTTAGTTAATTTTACATATTTTTATATAATTAGTTTTATATTTTTTATACTTCATATTTTGCATTTTTCCAAAATTTTATCACTATTTTTAATTGATTTCCATTTAAATTGTCATTTAAATGTTTATTTAAGGGACTGCCGCTCGCAGAATATTACGTATACGCCACACGTACATTGCACATTGCTTTAATGAGAGCACTCACACAATTTTCTTACAATTATTATTAATTACTTAAGACTTAGTAATTGCTTTTGCACGTAAGTTGTTTGTACGATTTCTGTTTCTCTGCTGCTTTGCGTTGGGTGCGTGAAGTGGAGGGCAGGCGCCGGGCTAGAGTCGGGAAGTGTGTGGGGCCCGGAGGATTGCGATGCGCGCTGGATTCACGAGGCGAGGCGCACGCGATGAGCTCCAAACCGCAACTGTTGTCGGCGGTTGAATGCGCGTCGCTTTTCTGATAAAACTCAAAACAGATTTCAATTCGACTGAAGGATGCTGGCGCGTTCAATGCAGCTGCTTTCGTTTCAATCAGCTTTCAATGCTCTCGCAGCACTGCGCGTGCGTTGCGGAAAAGGCGCCAAAATTCATTCATGAAAAGCAACAGCTTCCGCAGCTAGTCTATGTGTGTGTGTGTGTGTGTGTGTGTGTATGTGTGCGTGTGTGTGTGTTGCCGGGGCAACAAGCAACAAGCTGCGCCTGGGAAACTCACAAAAAAAGAGAACGTTGCGAACAAGTTTAACTTTAAATTATGCAAATTAATGCCCAACATGAAACTAAATAATTTGCAACTGTCTTAATGAAAAATTCATTTATTCTGCAAGCACGAGCAGCAGTGGCAGCACAGCACGACACCAGAAGCCTGGATAACGGCGCAATAATACAAAAGCTGTCAGCCTGTCGATGTGCAATGCATTTCTCAAGCCGAGCACTGGCTGCAATTGAAGCTGGCACAATTGGACCAACTGACAGCCGGGACACTCTTAATTATAGCTGCATCTGACGGTGTCTCTGCATTTTAACATTTATTCAATATGCCAGGCCTGACCAGGGCAGGCCAGGCCAGGCCAGGCAGCACACAAAATCCTTCCACCTCAAGGCTCAAGGCTCTACGCAGTCTTTTGTAGTTTGTATTTGATCAAATTATAGCTGGATGCAGCGCACGCCCTTCAAACGCACTGAATGCATTTTCATGGAATTCAAAAAATAAAATAATTGATGTCGAGTGCTCTAATGAGTGCTATTGAGCAACTCTTGCTCATGCACTTTGAGTGGAAATTCCAATAACAAGTGCCATTTAAAATCAGATTTCAAAGACCTAGCAAACGTTTTCTGCTAATGACAGAGTGTTGTTGGCTTGTTGTGCAGTTGAGAGTTAGTTAAAGCTTTTGCTTAATTCATAATTTACACTTGATTACATCGAAGAGCTGAGCTACGAGGTGTGCTCAAAAGGTATTGCCGATATAGAAGTAGATGCAGGTAATATCCTTCACAAATCTATCAGCACTTGTGCCAATATTTTAAATACAAATATATATTCTTCATGTCAAAAGGCCAATATATAAAATCAAGTTAATATATACTATATACTTCAACTAATCAACCATACAAAAACTTAATTTAGCCACTAAATCAGACCTCTCGCCGAGCTTTCACAGTCAGCAGCTGCAAAGCTCATTGCATTTGCCTCTGGCATAGCAAAAAAAAAACACCAAACCAAAATTTTATTTCTCATTTCTGAATTTTCAATAGAAATATTTTCAAAATAAAAAAAAAAGAGGAAAGTAAACGGAAAATTGTAATTAATATTTACGCCCCGCCCCCCACCCTTCAGAGTTGATTCAGCTGCAAATTGAGTTGTTTTTCTCAATGAGCTCCACTGGGGGCTAAGTCAATAGAGAGCAAACAGCACACAGCAAACAGCAAACAACAAACTGCAATTTACACACACAATTTGCAAATAAACTTAACACCCAATGCCGGCAATCCATTTGCCATGCATTTAGCTACCCAATGACTGCTGCCGTTCCTCCCCTGCCCTTCCTCCCTCCACCGTTGCCTGCCCAGTTGCTGGAAAACTTGTGGCAAGTGCAAAAATGGCGAGATAGTTGCGAGCATAAGGCAAGCCAAGAACTTGCGATTATCGTCACTTGACTTGAGACGACAGAGAGAGAGAGAGAGAGAGAGAGAGAGAGAGAGAGAGGGGGTGAGAGGGCGTCTCCCATGCCCACTGAATGCAAATTTAATGCAACAGCGCAGCAGAGGCGCATCTACAGCTCGGCAGCCAGCAATGGGAATATATATATATATATATATATATATATATATATATATATATATATATATATATATATATATATATATATATAGTTTGTATATATATATTCAGCTCTTTGCTGGGTCTATGCAGCTCAACAATGGGCGCGGAATTTGGACTTTTGTTTTACTTGTTTCCCAACTTGAAGCTCAAATAAAATGCAATTACACCACAAAACTCAATTTCAAGTGTCAAAAAGTTGCGCTGCACTTAAGAAGTTAACGCCTGCTCTCAGTCCAGCCTCAGCATCAGCAGCATCAGCTACAGCCTCTGCCCGCAGCCATGCCCACTTCGCAGCCTTTGTTTGGGCATTTCCATTTCGTTTGGCAAAACGTCTCGAGTGGGCAAATGGTGGAGAAGTGTCGAAAAGCGGCCCCAAAATAAAGCGGATTACGTTGAATTTGGAAAATGCCCCAAATATGAACGTAGAGACAGCACAGCCCACACAGCGAGTGACAGAGAGATGCCGAGAGTTGGACAGAAAGAGCAAGCGAGAGAGAGTTAGAGCTATGCCCTTGATAGGCCTAATGTGTGATATATATATAAGCCTTGTTTATATCATGTTGCCTTAGCTAAACTAATTTGCCAGACGGTCGAACCGTCTAACCACACACACACACACACACACACCCACACTCGCACACATACTCACAGAGCTCATTTGCATTTGAAATGAAGCTGGCAACTTTTTATGGAGCCACTCGAAAACGTCTATCTTCAGCTTGAGCTGAGCCAAAGTCTTATAATTCTGTCATCGCGTTGGCTGCGCAGGTAAACAGCTGGAAAGACGAATTAAATCGCGTATTTGTCGAGCAATCGATCAGACAAATTGATTTGCCATTGCCATTGCCAGCTCAGCTCTGCTCTGCTCTGCTCTGCTGTGCTCTGCTCTTATCAGTAAGCTGACACAATATTACAAATATCGTTTCGTTGAGCGGTTTTCTGAGTGTGCAGTATATACATCGAGTATATTGCTCACTCTGCAGTTGAGAAATCAAATTTGTTTGTTTCTATTGCATTTTAGTAAATTTTTGTAAATATTTGCGGAATGTGTGAATGGCGCTCAATTGTTGAAGACCTGAAGCTGAATGCTCTTTCTGAATTTCGTTGGCAATAAAATTTAATAAAAGTTCGTCTTAGAGCTCTACTTATCTGCTAGAGGTTTTACTTTGCCAATTTGCAATATCTAATTTCAATTCTATTATGTTTGCTAATCTATTTTAAATTAAAAAAAAAAAAATTAATCTAAATGAATCTAAAAATATATATATATTTTTATAATATTTTTTCTATAACAAACTTTGAAATATTTCTATAAAAAATATATTTTGTACGACTTCTCTACATATTTCTATCTATTTTTATATTTTTCCTTAATTGATATGAATTTTAAATTTGCAAAAAATACTTTATTAAATTTAGTATAATTATATATATTTTAAATATATATTTTTATTCTACTCATTTATATTTATATTATTTATATATTTTTTGTAATATTCTAGAATATTTATATATATTTTTAGTTTATTCAATTTATATCCTGATTTTCGCTTGCATTTAAAAATGAACTTTTCGACTTCTCCAAAAATTTGCAGTTCGTCTTAGATATATAGTTTGTCTTCCATATATGCTTTATCCTACATTCTCCATATGCTGCAAGAACTTTTCTTAAGTTCATTCCAATTTCATTTTGGTTTTCATTGCTAGTTTAGTTTGCTATTTTCAGCTTTTCTCTCATTTTTCTAGCAATTCATCATACCACACACACACCCATCCACACTCGGGACTCGCTTCAAAGCGTATCAAGTCGTCGTTAGCTGGCAAATAGAATTTGGGGTTTTTTCAGTTTCATTTGATTTGGCTTTATGTTTTTTGGTGTGTGTTTTGTTTGCGGACACTTGGCAAATTGTCAGCTGGTAAATGGTAACTGGCAGCTGCTAACTTTGGACTTTGGCTACCGAAAAACACACACCAAAGCGCAGAGACAGAGACGGAGACAGAGACAGAGATACGAGCAATTTGCACGTTTTGCTTGTCGTCGCACCTGTCGTATGCGTAATTTAGTGCTGCATACTTTGCGGCGCTATTTTGCACTTTTGTGACTTGTTTAGCTACACTTACGCTCTGCACGCACGCGTGTGTGTGTGTGTGCTCTCTAACAGCGCAGCACTTAAAATTAGGAATTCAATTATCTCCAACACACACACACACAAAGGCAAACGATACAGAGACAGAGAGCGCGTGAGAGATCGAGAGGTAGGGAGAAGTGGCTAAAGTTGTTGCCATTTTGTACGCACTTTTCACACCTGCTCGGTCTTTTCAAGGCCCTCACGAACAGGTGCGGCTGTGCTGCGCTCTTGTAGTTTCCCAGTCAGCGGCATCCACAACTTTATTGTCTGTCAGGCACTTTGCTGGGCCGCCAAAGTGTACCTCGGTTAGCAGCAGCAGCAGCGACAACCAACAATGGCCCAACTCACTTTCAGTTTTGTTTTTGTTTTATTTTCATTTTTGCAGCTTCCCTTTTTGTATTTCTGTGGCATGTGGCATAAAAAACGAGCTTGGGCTAGAAACGGAATGCGGACAGCTTAGGTGTATATAACCGAGCATCTAAATCTTAATCAAGCGCCGCTTTGGGAACAGTTTAATTATAATTTGACTTCCATTTTTCGCTGTGCTTACTTTTTTCCATTTATTTCTGGCAAATTGGCTTGAAAACAATTAACAATTAACACCTGTTTGTTGGCCCGATCGCCTGCTCTTGGCAGCTACTTAAAAACTAAACAGGCAACGGCGCCCCTCAGCCCAGCCGAATACCTTTCACCTCTGGCCCCAGCCGAGCGGCGGAGCCTGTTTTGTAAATGAAAAAAGTTGCACAAAAAACTTTTCAAATTACAACGGAAATCCGTGAAAATCCTTTTAACAAAGCAAAACAGGCGTATAGCCGTGGCCAGAGGAAGGCAACGGCCTCGCCTCGGGTTTTTCGGGCGGCGGGAGTACTTTGGAGTTGGTTTTAGAGCGTAGCATATTAGTGACGTTTCGGCGCTTCGTCGCTGATGAACACAGTTCTGATTATGACGATGCCGGAGCATTATAGAGCGGTAAAACTTCAGCAGCGCGCAACACGTGCGTTTGTGGTCCGTGTCCAGGTTAGCGCGCTGCTCCTGAAGGTTCTGTAAATTAGTTTAGTTGCCGAAAGAGCTGAGAGGAGAGCGAGCGGAGCAGAGAGGACAACGAATTTGATGGAGAAAGCATAGAAGCTGTCTCTACACTTGCGAGCACTTTCAAAGTTTATTTATTGGTTCTTAACGGAACGCGCTGTCTGTCTGTCTGTCGGCCTCCCTCTCTCTCTCTCTCTCTCTCTCTCTCTCTCTCTCTCACTGTGTGTGCAGCCATTTTGCGGCTCACTTGACAGCCGCGTCTGCCATCGATATGAAGCTTTTAACTTTTAATGAAAATATTCAATTTTAAGGTGTTGCACATATTTAAGCAAAAATAAGGTCGACAAAAAAGAAGAAAATGAACCAAAAATGTTCACAAAACTTTTTGGCCCATTTGCAACGCTTGGAGGTGTGTCCATGAGTGTGTGTGCGGGGTGTGTGTGTCTGTAAACGTAAATGTGTGTGTGTGTGTGCCTAATGGCTGCTGCTTGTCAGCAGACTGCTCCCAACCGCACGCAAAAGAGGCTGTTAGCAAATGAAATTATGAAAACTCTCATTGAAAGTCTGTTGATAGCCGTCGCCTAAATACTGTAGATTGCAGCCAGAGCAAGTTTGCAATGTTTGTTGAACTTAAGTATTGTATGACGTGGTATATTTGAATGCAGTTGTTTTGGAAAGATTAGAAGAGTTTAGCATGGTATAGCATAGCATTTCAGATACAGAGGTAAATTTAACTTATCATATTGTTATCTTATCTGTTGCTTGGCAGCTAACTATACCTATTGTTGCCAAATGAAAGCTCGAAGTATTGTGTATAAGTTTGTGAAGGAACTTCGCCACAAAATGAGTGCAAGAAAAAGTTATGAGCCATGGAAGTCAAACGGAGTAATGTGATTGGATTGGGAAATCATAGGCAGGGATTGCTCGTAAGATTAGTATCCAACTTAATATAATATAGCTTAATGATACAAATAATTAATCAAAATTTGTACAGAAAGTTGAAAAGAATCTTCTTAAAAAGTAAATTAAAAAGTAAATTAAAAAATTCCTAATAAAATTATAAAATTTTATTATACTAAACAAAAATTATGAAACTTTACAAAATTGTTCTTATTAAAAAAATATTGTATATATTATATATATTATTAAATTATACATATTATTATTATATAATTGAATTATTTTAAATTTAATAGTATATAAATAGCTCTAAAAAATAGTTTAATATATTATATATATTATTAAATTATACATATTATTATTATATAATTGAATTATTTTAAATTTAATAGTATATAAATAGCTCTAAAAAATATTTTAATAAATATGCATATTTTATTTAAAAAACTTTAGCTACTTTTATAAATTTTTAATTTTCAACATTGAATATTTTATGGGCAATCCAATTAAGCCAACTTTCAAAATATTACCTGCAGCCAAAAGGCAACATCTTTGCCAAGTCTCAGCACGCTGGCTTCACTGAGAGCTGAGTTCACTTGGCACTAGCAGAGCATTATTGATATTGATGAACATTCACGTACTTTAAGGTCTTTAAGGTCTTTAAGGCTATCGTTTTGAATATATTATTAGCCGTGCGCAGAGCTTTCAAAAGGGATATCCCTAACTTTTAAATATTTGCAAAATTAATTAAGCGGAGGCTTCATCATCTTTTATTTATTTATTTATTTTTTTTTGCTTTTGTTTTGTTTTGGTTTTCGTTGGGCGCTTTTCTTGCTAATTGCATAAAATGTTTCGTAAAATTTGATTCTTTGGCTTATTCATTTTGTTTCATTAGTCTGTTTTTTTTTTTTTGCTGGTCCTCGTTGTCGGCAGCCTGGTCGGCGGTTTATTAAATTAGTAAGCCAGCAAAACGGCTTCTCTTTTGGGCCACAATCGAAATGTATGCGCCGAATGTTGGCCAACAAATTGAAGCTGATTGGATTTGTGCGCCAAAGAGGGCCACGTGGACGGCGGGCTCGGCAACTGCTGCAGTTTTAACTCGATTGCCACATTGATTGACGCTTGTGTTAGGCTTTGGCGCTGAGCTCTGCTGGCATTGATTTGGTTACGCACTCTCGCACTGGGTTTAGTTAGAGCGTACAGGACAGATTTATTGGTAACAAGTCGCTGCTGATGCGACGCTGAAACGCGCACTGCTTCTGCCTGGCGTTGTCTTGGCTGCTTTTATAGGCCCGCTCAGCATCCGATTGAACGGGATTGCATTCAATTTGACGGCGATTGAGAGTGAAAGAGCTTCGCGCGCCGGCTGTAAACAAAGCACAGCTGTTGACTGGGCCGACACGAGCCACCCTGTGCGCTGGTAGCTTTTGGCCAGCATCGACAAGCACCCAAATGTATGGCAACAGCTGCCATAATTGGCAAATCTGCTGCCATAAATAGTCGAACTGCCGAACTGCCATAAGGAGGCGCGAGCAGTGCGCCTGCGCTCGGAGCGGACGGAACTGTGCGAGCGAGAAGCCGTTGGTGCTGGGTGCGAAAGGGATGCATCGTAAACAAAACGAAGCTAAAATTGAAACTGAATGGACGCACTCGGCGGTGCCAGCTCGTATCAGATGCTCCGTCTCAGCGCCAGAAAGAGATGGGTCGTAAACAAAGACAGCTGCTCGGTGTCATTGTACTGCTCGGCTGTGCGCCGCCTCTTGCGTGCGCTCATCGTGAATAGACCACAACAACACAAGGGTGTTGCAGAGGAATCTGATCGACTAGCAGATACCGTGTAATATATACATATTTGTTATATTTTATACAATATGACTTGCGACACATTTCTTGAACTGCCTTCTTTGATTAGACTTAGACTTAGCATAAAGCTCTTCATTGATTCATTGATTTGTTCATTTCTTCTGTTCTTTTCTTAGTTATATACTTGGCACTTAGCTCGTAAGCTTTCTTCCTGAGCTAGCCATACTTAGCCTAAGTTCGAAGCTCTACATTCCTTGAGCTGCCTGCTTTCCTTACCTACCTTACCTGTGTGGCATATATTCCGTTAATATCATGTACATCAAACCCTTCTTTATACCTAACCCTGAATCTCATACCATATCAGCCTTAACCAACTATCTATCTCCCTAACCCACCCATCATGCCCACCTCTTGCTCCTGCTGCTCATGCGTACAGGGTATTCAAGAAAGGGGGACAGCCACAGAGCGCTACAGCGCGCACGCTGAGTGGGTCAGGTGCAGCTCACTCCCTCAGCTCCCACTCCCCCTCAAATTGAGGATGCGCCAGCTGCGCGTGACTTTGCCTTACGCTGCGTTTGGAGTGCAATTTTTAGAACTGACCCCTAATTGGCTTTTGACGCTAGTCATGGCTTATGTAAGTCAATCGGCTAACTATATCGACTAATTGTCGAACTGCTGGCCACATCGCCTGACTGCCGCTCGGAATGATTTACTTATTTAGTTTTTCTGGTGATTTTGGGGCCCATCACGCAATTTGCGTGCTCATAACTTATGCAAATTGCCTGATGCACCGTGCTACCTCTCTCTCTCTCTCTCTCTCTCACTGTCTCCCTCTCTCTGTTTCGCTTGTTTGCGTACTGTCTGCCTCTCTTTCTCTGTTGCGCTGACTGATTTATTTTTATAATCTGTTGGCGCACCCCTTTGCCAGCTGGCCGCCTTGGTCCAATATACATATAATACATACGTAATAATTATAATGACAAATGCAAATAAGTAGCAATAGGTCTCATTAGTATATTAGACAGGCAGATACTCTGCTGTGAGCTGCTTGAGATAGGGAAGATGAACGGGGAAGGGAAGAATGGCTTAGGTAGCCTTAGGTAATTAAGTAAAACTCAACTCTGGTAGTTAACTCCTTAATCAGTTACTTAGTTAGTCATTCAGCTAAGATTCTTTATACCAAGTTTAAGCATTTAGTTCATTAAGACTTCTTCCAATTAGTTTTCCCACTAAAGAATGACCTCAGTTCAAATACTCGTCAAATATTCTATATACTACTTATATATACGTAATTCCTTTGATATTTTCATTGCTCATAGAGTATAATATATATGGGCTATTATAAAGCGCTAAATTGTTTATTTGTCTTTCTTCTTCTTCATGTGCGGGCGGTTGAACGAGGGGAGGGGGCACGGTGTCGCATGCTTTATGGCGGCCATTCCCATTTATCATCATTATTCACACACCTTTCGGACACAATTTTCCACTTGCGCCTCGACTCGCTGAGCGCTGGGCAAAAACAATTTTCCAATTTGTGTTTTGTTTGCATTTAAATGGAAATTATAGCGTGATGTGATCTCGTGTTGAGACCTCTGTCTATATCTTTGATATTGCTTTCGACTCTCGTCGCTGCTCACTTTTTGCAGCTCCTTAGCTTTAAAGTGTGTCAAACTGCATTAAGCAATTGCCACTCGGTGTCTGGGTGGGTTGATAGAGCGTAGTCAGGCCGGACAGTTGGAATGGACTGTCAAATGCATTGTTTATGGACTCTTTGACGTTATTCGCGTGCACGTCATTATACATTTACGTCCAACCGCATCCCCTTTCTAGCGCTGTTGTCAAGCATTAGGCCCTTAGAGAAATTTAAAATGAAAATTGAGTGAAAAGAATTGATTTTTTTCAAAAGTCGAATAAGAAATACAGTAGAGGAGACTTGACACTGTTGAAGGTAACCCTATGAGCTATAAAGCCAATAAAAATTATAGCCATTATATTGACAGCAATTTCATTACGATATCTGTATTTCAGTTTCATTATGCTTATAGTATATTGAAGTACCATAGAAAAGGTTTCGTCAATATTCTATTTCATTTAAAGATCAGCTCTGAAGTGTATTCTAGAACAGCTTTCGCATCGATACTTGCTGTTCTATCACATTAGAACACACATGAATATGCTTATAGATATACTATCTTATAGGCATTATATACTATCGGAAATATCGTATATCTGCATATTAATATATATTTCCTCTATTGAACCTTGAACTCTATAGAGCTCTGTTGGATATGCTTGTTGGCTTATGAGCTGCAATCGCATAAAATTATATGAAAAAGTATCTACTGCTGTGGAAAGTGAATAGAAATTTGAAAATATAAAACTATAAAAGCATAACTTCATAGATATATAAAAACAATAAAATATTTTACTTTAACAATAATGATTATAGCAAGAAAATGCTGCAAAATATGTATATGTACATGCTGAATTTGAAAAAAAGAAGAAAATTATTAGAATGTTGAAAAGAGATCAAATTTCCAGATACAATCTTGATTGTAATTATAATGCAACTAATTCACTTTATGGACTTATTCAGCTCTAGGAGTGAGGCATATAAATAAATATATAATAAATCTTTACTATAAATACTTAATGGCAATCACTGCTGGCTGCCTTCAGGGCGTCACACATTCTGCGACAAAATGCAAATGCCCCTTAGCAGGTCTATAAATGAAAACGTATGTAATTCCCGTCTGTCCGTCCGTCCGTCTGTGCGTCCGTCCGTCTGCTCGTGTCTCGCTGCTCGTGTGTGAGTGAGTGTGACCAAAACAAAGCCAAAGAAATGTAGAATAGAATTTTCTTTTTGTTTCTTGCTGAATTTGTGCAGCTGCCCAAAAGAAACACTTTTATCGCTCATTTCTCATTCAAGAGTCGAGCCCAACGCGTCGACGCGTCGTCCAACAAATCGCAGTTGCAATCACTTGCCAAACATATAGTCGCCATATACATTGTGTATGTGTGTGTGTAACTAAGCTATATATTAACGATCGCCTGGTTAAAACGCGACCCCAGCGCCATTCTTGCCGCAGTTTCCAAGTCGTTGGCGTTTCGAGTGCTTCAGTGTGTGGAGCGAAGCGAGCGCGCTTCTTCCTATTCCGTGTTGAGCTTGACGTAAGGTAAAAAGAGAAGACAAACTGACGGCCGGAAGTTTCAGATAGATGTAGTGCATACGTAACCCATAATACCCAGGTACCCAGAGCAGAGCTGAGCACCGAGAAAACGAAAAACAACTTAAGCTCTTTGCTGTTGTTGTTGTTGTTGGTTCTTTGGTTCTTTAGCTGCTTTGGCGTGCATCGTGATTGCATTGCTCTGGTTGCCTCCGGTTAGCCCCGGTTTTTCGCCCGGTTTCCCGACGGGCCAAAGACTGCGAGTGACCCGCCTCACTTCACCTGACATAATTGAATTTGCGCGGTGTCAAAGGTAGAGGGCGGCACTCTGCGCCCCAGTAAATTGACCTTGTCGAAACCTGAGCCACCCACTGAACCACCCAACTTAACCGGCAGGTTGAAGGCAAACCACTAAAACGGCTACAGCGGTGCAACGCATTCAGCAACTGTTGATGCAACAGCAGCTCAAACTGCTGCGAAAATTCCATCAAGTGACTGCATTGGCAAAACGTTAAGCATACGCCCCGTAGCGCCCGTAGTCGGACCAACGAATCCAAAGTGAAAGTGAGAGTGCCTGAGAGTGAGTGGAAAGCCAAGTGCAAGACCAAAGGCCAGAGTGCACAGCGGGCTAATAACCAGCCTAAAACTGGGTAACTTTTGGCTTATAATCAGAGGTGAGTCCAAGTCCGGCGACAACTATATGTCGCAGCAACAGCAACAACAAGCGACGACGACGCCCGAAATTAAGTGCCTAAATATAGTTATTAAAAGCTCATTAATAAATAACACATGTTTACACGAATGCCGAATGCCGAATGCCAAGCGGCAGACAAATTTATTTCTTCTCTGGCAATATGAAAATGAAAACTGAAAAGCTGAAAAAAATTATATCTAGTATAGCTAAAAAAGACAATTCATATTTTATGCTTATTTATTGGGATAACTTTTAGTTAGCTGACCCTTTGGGCTATTTAATTTCTCATGTTTGTTTTGATTAGAGCTGTTTTTGCTGTATGTGATAGTTCCTGTAGTTTATGCATAATAGATGTATTCCCTTGCTGATATTTTAGTGTTAACAAATATTTTTTAAGTGTAAAAAATGTATAAGCTTACAAATAAATATGAGAAATATTGAAAAAATATTTAAAAAAATACAAAAATATTTTAGGATATGTAAAAATTTAAAATATTGAAAAAAAATAAAAGAAAAAGAATTACAAAAAATACAAAAAAAAATAATATATATTAAAACAAAATTTTTGAAATAGAATTATAAATGTTCTAATTATATTTAAAAAAAAATACAAAATATAAAGAAAAATGTATTAAATGCTAAAGAAATGCTTAAGAAAAAGAAAAAAAAATTACAAAAAATTAAAAAAAAAATTTAAAAATATTAAAACAAAATTTTTGAAATAGAATTATAAATTTTCTAATTATATTAAAAAAAAATTAAATATAAAGAAAAATGTATTAAATGTTAAACAAATGTTTAAGAAAATGAAGAAAAAATATCAAAGAATAAAATTTTCAATAAATTTAAAAAATCTAAAAAATAATTAGAAATTAAAAAAAAATTTTAAACTAATTATATATTTAAAAATAATTTAAATACAATGTATTAATTAAGTGCAATGCAGAAACAGCAAAAAGCATAGATGCTTAGAGCCCGTTTCTGTCTTCTAATTAAGGCACAGTTTTATAAATATGTATAGGAATATATATTATAAATTATTATGAGCAACCTATGATATGTGGTTTTTATAATGTTCACATATCAATCAGTAAATCAGCTAAAAGTAGTATACTTATGGCAATAGTCTGCATGCTTATATCACGGCTGCTCCGCAAAAACTTTGTCGTTCAGTGTTGAGCGATCGAAGAGACAGACTAAAGATAAGAGTTGCGTACATTAACAACTTATTGGAGGCAAAGGTAAACAGGACAGCTATAAATGGAGAACAGGGACTTGAAAGCAATTATTAAGAGAACACGCCAGCTCACACTGAGAGCCGAAAGTGTTACGCTCGAGCAGGGGCAGGCCGCAAATGACCTTCGGCAGGCACACGCACAACTCTTATCGTGCTTAACGGCAATACTTAAAATATATATACATATATAAATATATATAAATGCGCGAATTAGGACCGACAGCAAACTTAATTGAATTGGCAACCATTTTCGGCGGCTGTTCGGCTGTCCCGAGGGATCTGTGTGTGGCGCCCGCTCAGAAGGTGCAGCAGCGAATGTCAGGTTCAAGTTCAAGTTCGCGGCACATAAATAGATATAGATAGATAGATGCACGCCAATAAATCGCCTCTGACAGCGGACAAAATGTATATCAAAGCGAAGCCAACAGCCGATGACTGTGGCAGATATTCTTATGCATATATATATATATATATATATCTGTCGCAATTATCTTAATTATTTGCCAGAGGATCGACGGGAGAAGCAGACGTTCGTCATGTAGTTGGCACATGAACATAGGCCCCACAACCAAATTCAACCGGATCGATGCGACCCGCAAGTTAAATATACGTATATATATAGAGACATACATATAACAACTGTGCAGGGTACGAGGCATATATATTATTGTGCCCTACACTGTTGGACGTCTGCCCAAACGTTAATGTGGAAAGGAGGCGCATGCAGCTCCTCGCTGACTGGGCACATGATTTAACTAAGTGACAGCTTGACAGGAGCCGCCGCAACGGATCGATGAGTGGGGTGACCTTTGGGGCAACTCAAGACAAACTGCACCACCAGCACCACAACAGTGCACCAACACCGCTAACAACTGTCGGATCATTAGGTACCATTAACGACTAGCGGCAGTCGAAGCTACTTGATTGGTCGTACTTTAGATACACTTCCGGGACTTAATGAGTTGGGCAGATTGGCGAATTTAGCACAGATAAAAATACATAATTTATATATAGATATATTAACTATAGTCTCTGCTTTTAGGTTAGGGAAAACCCAAAGCCAAAACTAGTTCAAGGCTCAAGTCTGCTGCCCAGGCAGTCATGTGACACAGATAACATTTTATCGCATATCCAGACAGCTCAGGCTGTAGCTTTATCAGCTCAACTAATCACAATACTCCAGATTATATAACTAAATATACTATATATATTAGCTTGCCTGTCAACGTCTACTTTCGAGTGGGTAACAAAGTAATAAAACTCTCGAAAGGCCCTTAAAAAGGCGATTAAATTGAGGGCGTCTGCCCTTCGGTTTGTTGAGGTAGGAAGGAAGTCGGAAAAGTTATGGGGCGGGCAGCCCGATAGCCTCGAAAGCTAATCAATTGTAGTTCTGACTTCGGTTTGGAATTTTCCGCTTGAAGATAATTATGAATGTCAATCAAACGAGCTGCAAATGCGTGTTGCCTCATCAAGGGCCTCCTGACGCCCCCGAACGCGCTGTCCCAATTTTTGCTGCCGGCATTCAAGAGCGAGAGGCATATAGAGTGGGAGAGAGCAAGAGAGAGAGAGAGAGAGATAGAGAGGGAGAGAGCTAAAGAGTGAGAGCGAGCTTCAAGGGATTATTATGGCAAACGAAACTTCGCTCTCAGCAAGGACGAAGCATAAAAGCGTGCGACAGGCTGAACGACGCGCATTCAGTGGAGCTAGCTTCGAGTCGACGGTTCGCGCAGCGGAAACGGAAACGGAAGTGAGAAAAGTGCGAAGAGTAATCAGCAGCAGCAGTCAGACAGCCAGCCAGCCAGTCAAACCAGACGCAACTCAATAACGAAAAAGTGCATAGTGAAAACGAAAGCCAAAGAAGTGTTTGTGCACTTAGAGACCAGTTAAAGCCAACGAGCCAGCGAGCCTTGAGCCTTGAGCGACCGCAAACGAACTACTGTGAATGCCTATTCACAGTTGAGTGAGCGCTGAGCGACGTGTTCTGAAGTGTGACACAGATTCCGATTGAGAAGGGAGCCCCACAGAGCCGCAGAGCCACAGAGCCACATCGAAGACTGCAACAAGCAGCTGCAGCGGCCGTTATCGATTATTTCGTGAGGCAGCGAACGTCGGGCAGGGCAGACGTCGAGCCAGCGGACGCAGTTCGTCCGATTCTAGGGAAAGCGGCCCAGCACAAAACCACTACAACGGAGCCATTCAGCGAGCGCGAATTGGTGCTAGGCGCTGTCCGAGACGCCGCCAACAGTAAAACACGAACGTTAACGCTGAAAAAGACGACGCCACATCGATAGAGGCTGCACGCACGGAGAGCACAACTGGGAACTGGGAACGGGAGCAGCCAGCCAGCCAAATGGCTTACCTAATTAACATACTCAAGTTCAATGTGAAGTACTTAAAAAATCAATAATTTGCGCACAGTCTGACAATTGTCATCCATCACACCATACACACACACACACATATATATATATATATACAGTTATATATATATTAAAGTAAGTGCTCGTTTGAGGCATTCACACACACACAGAGACACGCATACGAGTTACAGGACTTCCTCATCTCCTTCACCTGCTCCTGCTGCTGCCGTCAACATCTATTTTCTATAGCCGTCTCGCTCGCGTCTTGTTGTTGCTTTTGCTGTGCTGCAGCGAGTGGTGTCCGACCTGTACAATGGAAAAGTCTGGGAAATTTTCAGATTACCTCTTCGCCAAAATGGGTCCACCGAATATGACGGCAGCCGTGCACGGCACCGAGCTGCCACCGAAGACCACGGAGCGCAGCGATGCGCCCCTCGAGCTAACGGGCTATCGCAAATGGCTGAGCGATAATCTGATGCTCCTCGTCACGCTCTCCGGCGTCATGCTGGGCGTCATTTTGGGTAAGTGCACTGAAATGCACAAGGCGGGCTAACCCATCCTATATGAATCACCCTCTGTGATACACTGTGCGAAAAATATAGTCTTTGAGCAGAAAAAAAGTACTGCTTGCACTGCTTGCTATACCTTGTTCTAAGAACAATTTACAAACTCTACTTTTATATACTGAAAACCTTGTAGCTTCAACTTCAAGCGGAACACAATAAGCCATTCTCTTTCTCTCTCTTATTTTCTCACGCTCTCACACTGTCTCGCTCCCACAGGGCTCTCGTTGCGTCCACTGCATCTGCACGAGGACTCCATTATGCTGATCTCGTACCCAGGCGAGCTGTTCATGCGTGTGCTGAAGCTCATGATACTGCCATTGGTGATCTCCAGCCTGATTGCCGGCTCGGCTAGTCTCAATGCCAAGATGAATGGCAAAATCGCGCTGCGCACGCTCGTCTATTTCGCCACGACCTCGTTGTTCAATGCGGCGCTGGGCATTGCTCTCGTCATGCTCATCCATCCTGGAAATCCGGATTTGCATAATGCCGATGATCGTGCGTCGGACAAGCGGGCGGTTAAGTTATTGGATAGCCTTTTGGATTTGGGCAGGTGAGTGAAGCTAACTAATGAAAACGCGACAAAAAACGCACGCAAAACGCCTGCAAAACGCGCGAAAGTGCACTGCTTGTAATAATGAAAGGAACAAGCAGTGCTGTAAGAGTTAACAGTGAGACAACTGACTTGTAGTTTTAACGGATTCTAGCTTAAGTTTTGAACAGTTTTAAGAATTGTAAAAAAATTTTTAGGATTTTGATCTTTCCTGTGGTGCGTTGCTGTTTATGTAGCAAAAACTTGTACTGCAGGTAGTCAGCTCTTAGGCCAAAGCCAGCGAAGTTCGATCTTTCTAGAGTTACTATACTCAAAGCTGATTTGAATGTATATTGTATATATATAACGGAATATAAATATATAGTATAGTATAGTATAGTATAGTATAGTATAGTATATAGTATAGTATAGCATTTCGATTGATTATTTTCTTAACTGACAATGTAAACTGCTTGCAGCTGTCAACATAAAAAGCTGTTAAGCACTGCTTGCATCTCAATGTGGGTAACAACTAACTGCTAACTGCACTTAACATGCACTGCTTGTAACTGCTTAAACATTCTACAACTAGGTCGCACTGCTTTATCAACTTAAAACTGCTTTAAATGCGTTAGTTTTGTTTACCTTGAATGCTTGCAGAAACGTATTTCCGGACAACCTGTTCCAGGCCTCGATACAGCAGGCGCACACTGTCTACCTGCCCAAGCCGAGCGTGGTGCACAGCCTGAATGATACAGCAAACGATACGGCCGTAGGAATAGTGCACGGCGTGGAGGCGCAACGTCAGATTCCGGAGATGGAGCCGGTGGTGCTGGTGAGGGATGTGCAGTATCGCAGCGGCACGAATACCCTGGGCATAGTGTTCTTTTGCCTGGTCTTCGGCACCGTCTTGGGCACCATCGGGCAGAAGGGTCAGGTGGTGGTGGACTTCTTTGCGGCCGTATTTGAGGTGATCATGAAGATGGTGACGTGCGTGATGTGGCTGACGCCGGTGGGCATCAGTTCGGTCATCGCTGGCAAAATACTGAGTGTCGATAATCTGAGCCTGGTGATGGCCCAGCTGGTGTGGTTCATCATCACGGTGGCTATCGGTGTGGTCATCTACCAGCTGATTGTGATGCAGTTCATCTACTTTGTGTTCGTGCGCCGTAATCCCTTCAAGTTCTACAAGGGCCTCATTGAGGCCATGCTAACCGCCTTTGCCACCGCATCAACGTAAGCCATTAAAATCTATACTCTCTGCTCTCTCTCTCTCTCTCTCTCTGTTACTCTCTCTCTCTCTCTCTCTATTGCTCTCTTTGTTGAGAGACATAAATCCCTTCTCTCTCTCTGTGTGGTTGCGAACGTTTAACATGTTACAAGTATTTTTCCTTCTTTTTGGTTTCCAAACGATTTGATTTTCCATTCGTTGATTTTTTTCTTTCGAAAAAAAAACTCTTTTGTTTTGCAAATCACAAAACTCACCAAAAACAACAACAACTACAACAACAACACATATCGAAAACAACAACAACAACAAAAATGTCAATCGAAAACGGATTTGAAACCGTTTCGAAACTCATGTGAAAACTGATCTGGCAACGCCTGCAGCGCCGCCGCTCTGCCGCTAACATTCCGCTGCATGAACGAGAAGCTGCGCGTTGATCCGCGCATCACCCGCTTCGTCCTGCCCATTGGCTGCAACATCAACATGGATGGCACCGCCCTCTTCATAGCCGTCGCCTCCATCTTCATTGCCCAGATGAGCGGCATGGTGCTGGGCTTCGGTGAACTGTTGACCGTACTGCTGACCTCCACGGCGGCCTCGATGAGCTCGGCGAGCGTGCCGAGCGCAGCGCTGGTGCTGCTGCTCGTTGTCCTGACCGCCATCGATGCACCCGTACAGGATGTGACCCTGCTCTTCGCCGTGGACTGGTTTGTGTAAGTAGAGAGATATATAGTTGAAGCTATCTGAAGCGTATATAATATATAGAAGATCATGAATCACAATCGATCCTTGCCTTGCAGTGATCGCATACGCACCACCAACAACATGCTAGGAGATTGCTATGCCGCCGCCGTCGTCGAGGAGCTGTCGCGCAAGGAGCTAATGGCCTTGGATGCTGCTGCTGTCAATTATCAGGTAAGCTGGGTCGACAGCTGCCACAGGACTATTTTCAAAGATCATTCCCTATGCTTCACAGGATATGCCCGCTGGCACGCCCAATGGTCATCATGTGGGCCTAATGGAGGGGCAAACCGAGTTGGAATCGCCCGGCAAATGCCAATTGAATGACTCCGTCGTCGTGGACATGAGCGCCGTAATGAACAATGTGAATCTACAGCAGGAGCAGAGCAATCGTCGGGTCTAAGCGATGAGATTTCAAGGAGAAGCACCACTAAGCACGTAGATTACCACCAATAGACCACAGTGTTCCCCCGATATCAACAACAACAACAACACCTTTTGATAAACTCTTTTTTGATTTTTGATGAAGAAACTTTTCAAAGCAAATATGAAGGAAATAGTTCAACATTTATAGAGATATCAATCCAACTGTTTGTGAGACTGTCCAAATAGAATTTTGTCTATGAGTTAAACCCACCCTGAAGAAAGAAAAAGAAGAAGAAGAAGATGATAAAGAAAACTAAAGATAGACAGGCATACATACATATAGCTGTGTTTCCATAAGATCTGACCAAAATATCAATAGCAATTACTTAGGCAGATGCAAATATACACACGCTAAGAGCGGATCGGATCGGGTCGAAAGTGAATATATACACATAACATGCATAATAATAGATTATGAATATATAGTAGAGGCCACATGCAAGATTCATATATACGCATACACATATATAATAGACAGATATGTGAATCAATTAATAGGCATATACGTATACATATATCTAATTTCTATATTGATATGAAAGTAGTAGCAGCAAACAAATCTTATATATTATATATACACTCAACTAATTTCAAGGGGAAGAGCTGGATTTTTGTGATGTGTTTTAAACTATATGCATAATCTGTATGGGTATTATTTTATAAGCGCCGCGGCTAGGCGACCTATTTTTGTGATTGTGTCATTGACGGCAAGGCGGGAACTTTTTAAAGAAACAATTATGATTTCAAAGATTATAATACATACGTATATACATACATATATATTTATATTGAGAGAATTATGGTTTTACTTATGTAATGCGAATCGTAAGTGCAAATGCGCAGGTTGTAAACGAAGTTGGCCTAGTTTTAGTTTTAGTTGATTGCGAAACCCACCTCAGTTCGATTGATTTTGTTTTAGACAACACTCACCTATATATAACTATTTATACATACATAAATACATATATATATATATATATATATATATATGATTGTATATCCCTTATGCATACGTAGACTGATAGTAGAATTAGTGTGATTATATTGAAGCAAACATACATACATACAGACAGACAGACAGACATACATATACTTACTTATAAAACATACCGAAAAACCATATCCAACATTCGATTTGTACGCATACGCTGAATACAATAAACTAATAAAAAGTTATTATGTTAATCTATAAAAGAATTGACTTATTTACGGATCGGCTGGCTAGGAATTCACTTATAAGAGTAGAACTTGTTGCTATCCGGTTATGGTTTGAGTCGATCTGATTGCCAGCGTGCAATAGTTGAGATTGCATTTCTGAATCGATTTATGATCTGAGATTATCTTAGCTAATGGTATATGAATCACATT
This sequence comes from Drosophila mercatorum, assembly GCA_961210405.1. Lineage (NCBI taxonomy): Eukaryota > Metazoa > Arthropoda > Insecta > Diptera > Drosophilidae > Drosophila > Drosophila mercatorum. The sequence continues at coordinate 21,828,066 of CAUIUS010000002.1, read as the reverse complement.
CACTATTCAGATATATAGATATATATGGAACTGTATGTGAACTACGTATACTATTTATATATCTACTTTTAAAATGTAATGATATCGATGTATAACACTATATCAATCGATAATTAAGTAAGCCTTTGCCAACTCATTTTGATATATTAATATTCCCTATATATACATACATATATCCCTGTATCTCTCTATAATTTAATCTATATATTATATCAATTTAAATAAATCTTTTTCTAATTCACTTAAGCTTCATATCATCTTACATGATTTATCGATATATTTAAATGTTACTCCTATGACGGCTCTTAGATATTCGATATATATTTATATATCTCTTAATATAATTAGATCAATATCTATTCTAAATGCATTGATATAGCATATCAGCTTACACTACCTGCTGATTTATCGATACATATTAATAATATATATTCCTCACTGCATAGTACTCATTCTGATATTTGGTTTACTTCTATTATGTACTCATATATCTTACTCTATTTGGCATTGCATCTATATCTACTCTTAATCCACTTAGTTGTCATATCTTCTAACACTCCATGGCAATCTTTTGATTTATCGATACATTTACATAGCACAGCAATCGATAAACATGTTGGCCCTATAGTACACATTTCGACATTTTGATTAGTTGCTGCGCTGAAACGGATATTTGCCTATCAACATGGCCATAAATCGTGCGATCGATCGCTCGATCGATCCGATGGCTGGTTAAATGAGTGTGTATGAATCATCTACATGTTTATTCATTCTAATAATTCAACGCCTGCGCGGCACGTTGCCGCGCGAGTGGTTTTTGCCCAGGCCAACCAAATCGGGCCTCATATAATTATATAGACACAAGTTGGTCGTATCTAATATAAACACTTATATGCAAAGAACTAGAGCAGATTTTCAATTCCAAGTCGCAGCCAGACCAGAAGATAAGGCCACTCGACCGACTATCAGCTGTGCAACTCCGCAGCCATGTCAGGTGTCAATCCACCACACCACATACTACATAGATTCAAACATATATAGAGTACATAAATTTATATATCCACATATATGTACATATATATGGATATTCATACATACAGTCAAGCTGAATGCACTTGAGGCCAACGGCGAACTGCAAGCGCAGGTGAATGAATCAAGCACTGAATAAACAAATGAGCTGCAAAACACATGGCGGCTATATTTTTATGTAGGTATATACCCTAACAAAGAGGGTATATGGGTTTCATTAGGTACTATGGTTCGCGAATATGCGAACTGTATACTGTATAAGGCTTCTTTTGATGTTCATATTCATATTCATATTCGTATTCATATTCATATTCATATTCATATTCATATTCATATTCATATTCATATTCATATTCATATTCATATTCATATTCATATTCATATTCATATTCATATTCATATTCATATTCATATTCATATTCATATTCATATTCATATTCATATTCATATTCATATTCATATTCATATTCATATTCATATTCATATTCATATTCATATTCATATTCATATTCATATTCATATTCATATTCATATTCATATTCATATTCATATTCATATTCATATTCATATTCATATTCATATTCATATTCATATTCATATTCATATTCATATTCATATTCATATTCATATTCATATTCATATTCATATTCATATTCATATTCATATTCATATTAATATTAATATTCATATTCATATTCATATTCATATTCATATTCATATTCATATTCATATTCATATTCATATTCATATTCATATCAATACTTACTTATCGAGCATATTCACTTCGATATTCACTTTTGTATTCATCTTCACTTTCACATTAGAGCATTAGGCAGTCGACACTTTCACTGGAAGATCGCGCTGGCTCTGTGTGTGGTGTTGCCGCGTGTTGCGCGTTTGCTGCTCGGTGGTGCTCTTTGTGGTGCTGTATCGTATCAAAATTGTGCGCAATTGCAAGCCCAACAACTGTCGGCTCTTGCCAGTCCAACTGTCTCGCTGTCTAACTGTCCCACCTGTCCCACTGTCCCACCTGTCCAACTGTCCCACTGGCTGACTGGCTGACTGCTCTTGTCGCGTTGGCTGCGTTGCTTGTTCGCTGGCGTTGGAGTGTTTGGCGTCTGAAGGTCTACTTGGCAGCAGCTTTGGAGTGTGTTGGCGTTGCCTTCGTCGTCGTCGTCGTTGCTGCTGTTGCTAAAATGAAATACGAGTGCAAACAAAAGCCACAACTGCTACAAGAATGCAAGTATTGAACGAATATAGACGAAGATCAGATGCTCTATGCGTGGATAGGGTCGAGTATGCAGAAGTTGAATGGTTAGAATTGGGCTTGAATTGGGGAAGAATGTGAATGGAGACGGAAGAGGGATAGAGAGCGAGAGATATATAGAAGGGTTGACAGAAAGAGGGAGAGAGAGGTATACATATACATGGAGAAAGAGGAATAGAGAGAGAGGAAGATATAAAGAGAGAGGATAAGAAACATGTAGAGGTGGAGAGACAGGAAAATATTTAGATATGGAGAATATATGGGTCTATAGAGAGAGGCGTATTAATTGAATGATCAGTTCAAAAAAGGTTGAAGCAAAACTTGATCAAATAGTAACTCCTTTATAGCTATATATACCATATAAATCTTAATTTCAGTTTGTCAACCAACCATAGCTGCAAAGCCTGCCAAAACTAATGGAGTCCGCACGTAGAGTATCTTCCCATAAAAGCTCCAGATCGAGATCAGTCAGAGATTGCGGCGCAGTTTAAAGAATAATGGGCCAACACATACACTATATGCTCATATATGTGTGAATACTCATTTGAACAGTCAAGCGAATACCCATATGAATATATATGTGCATGCATGAATGTGCTTGTTAAGCTCTGTTTGTGTTGACACTTGGCGAATATGTTAGGTAAGCAAAGCATCTCGAGGCAAATAAAAATCGCTAAATAAATGTGCAACAAGTTGACGCATTTGCATAGCTGCAGCTAATTAATTCAATTAGGGGAGTAGCCTCGCCGCCGCCGCCGCCGCCGCCGTCGTTCTTAAGTCGAATCTCACTTTCGTGGTAAATGCTGATGCTTAAGCTAATACCTAAAGCTACTGCTTAAGCCCCAGCCACAGCCCCAGCCCAGGCCCCGGATGATTGAGTGCTTGCGGAAGTTGTTCGCGTGTTGACAATTGACAGGTAGCTTATCGCATAACAGACGGACAGAAGATAGATAGCATCTGAAATATGCCATTCATGGTGTTATGAGAACAAGTTGTTTGCTAAAAACTTATCGATAAAGGCTTGGTGTTTCTACATATTTATCGATTATCAATGCTAACTAAATCTGTTTTCCGTTTATTTTGAAAGGAAAAGTTCTAAGCGGAAAATGTTGTGGATTGGTTTGCTTATGCCTGCAATATGCCATTTATCGATATATCGATTTCAGTATAATATTTAAGCTTTTGGAATTCTATGAATAGCTGGCATGTAAAGATTCAATATTCATTATATTTCTGCCAGTTTGAATGCCAATTTTCTTCTATGAATTGTTAACTAACAATCGATAAGCATTACAGTTGTTATCGATTAATCGGAAATTCTATAAATTCATTGAAAATTCATAAGTCAAATCATAGTTGAGTCTGTTAAAGTTGTATATTAAATAATTCATAACCAAAGCTATCGGAACTGTTATCGATAACTCATCAACTCTGTCTCATAAATATATAAATGAAGACTTTGCTAGCTTAGGCTTGTAAAGCCTATTAACAGCTCTCAAATGCGTCGATTGGCTGGATAAAAAAACTATTTTAATTGCACATCAATTATCGATAACATGTAATTAAAGGCATGTTCTGACGACATATTCAAAAGTTTTATTAAATTTCTTGCAGCTGGCTGAAAGCAAGCGAATAAAGCTCCGACTTCTTTGCAACCTTAGCTTGGCTTAGCCCAAGACTCTGATACAGTTGTAGCCGCATGTAGATAGATTGATAGATAGATAGATAGATAGATAAATGAAGCAATAGATGGATTGCTGTTCTAATCAAACTGGGCGCTTAACTTGTTGTGGCCTGTTGGCTCTTGCCGTACCTAGAGCGCAACATGGACATGACAGTTTATGGGCAATCTGTGTGCGCGCACACGGCACACACGGAGCGTAGCTGTGGCTCCTCTATAAATTTGCAATCAACTTTTATCAGGCTGGCCCCAGAACGTGCCAGCGCTAACGTTTCTATTCACACGCCTCGACTCGGGCACGGGAACGGGAACGCGATTACTTCACGGTCGAAAACCTGGAAGATCGGCTGCTAGAGCTGCTGCTGGTGCTGCTGCTGGTGCCGCTGCTGCTGATGCTGCTGCTCCAGCAGTGATAGATTGGCCCACATTCGCTGTGAGCCGCGTTTGGCTGCCAATTTTGCAGGCAACGTCCGCATCGCCCCCTCCGCGCCTCAGCGCACCGCGTCATATACTTAGCTGCATTCATCGTCATACGTTGCCGCCGCGTCATAGCCGTCGCCTTGGTAATCTAACCAAATTACTGTGGTGTTCACAAACACGTTCTCTAAACGGTTTCATAATAACAACGCTGCCGCAGAGCTCAAGAATTTCTGCGGACGTCTCCAGCTTCCTTCTCATAATGTGAATATGCAGCTAAAGCTCATCTCAAGCAGAGGCTCTCTCTCTCTGTGTGTGTGTGTGTCTGTGTGTGTCGGTGCAGCGGCTATGTTCTAATGCAAATTGCAGTAATAATTGGCCTATTATGCCACAGAGCCAGGCAGTAGGTCGTACTGTACTACAATATTGTTGATCTTGGCCCAAGTACACTCGGAGAGAGAAGAGCAGAGTTTGGCTATGAAAATGGGATGGAATTTGATTGCAATTTATATTTATATTCATTTAATAATAAATATTTTAAATTAATTTAATTTTATATTTATATTTATTTATTTATAATTTAATATTTTTATTATTCTTAAATTATTTATTATTTATATTATGTAATTCTCCCTATCTTTTCGTTAAGTGTATTCCCAGTTCTTGTTATTTTTGTTGTACTTATTGTTGTTGCTATTGATAGAGTGTGTGTGTGTGTGTGGCACGCCCACCGGCCAGCCCCGCTTAACGCCCAAAAGCATTTAGTATATGTTTTAGTCTAAAAGTTGGCATTAGACGCTCGAGATCTAGCCAAATATGGCCAGCATCGGTGGCTCGGTCATAAGGCGGAAGCGCAAATCGAATCGAGAGGTCGCAGCGGCAGTGGCAAGTGGCCAAGTGGCCAACTGGCCAAGGAGCGCTGGCAGATGAAGAGGCGCATTTGTGCGCTCATTAATTAGTTGCGACGGCAAATTAATGCCTAATCAAATTTTATTGAATTATAAACCAGTCGCCGAGCTGAGTCGAGCCGAGCCGAGATGCAGATGGGAGCCTGGGCGCAGTTGGACCTGGATGCCTATGCCTGGTAATTAATGTGCGCCAAAGCTGCCGACGGCATTAAAATTAATTTGATTTGGTAAAAGGCAAAAATAAACTAAAAACCAAAAGCAAAACGAAAAGAAAAGGCAACAGGCAAAAGGCAAAAGGCATGGCTGGTCGGAGAGCCTTGGAGAGCGGCGGCCGAAAGATGCACGAAGATTGTGTTGAGTTGTTGGTGGCGCTCCGAGTGGCTGACAAGTGTCGGGTGGCTACCAGTTGCCAACCACCAACCACCAGCCGACCGGCGACTGCCAACTAGCTGCCCTGGAAGCTGCCCAAAATAGCCAAACGGGCAATAAGAGCTACAGTGGGAACGACAAGTGAGTGAAAGAAAGAGTATGCCTGACTGTGTGATACTCTGTAATTTAAGAGAAATTACGATAGAGCTAGAGATAGAGCTAGAGCTAGGAGAGAGCTAGAGATATAGATAAAGCTAGAGCTAGAGCTAGAGCTAGAGCTAGAGCTAGAGCTAGAGCTAGAGCTAGAGCTAGAGCTAGAGCTAGAGCTAGAGCTAGAACTAGAGCTAGAGCTAGAGCTAGAGCTAGAGCTAGAGCTAGAGCTAGAGCTAGAGCTAGAGCTAGAGCTAAAACTAGAGCTAGAGCTAGAGCTAGAGCTAGAGCTAGAGCTAGAGCTAGAGCTAGAGCTAGAGCTAGAGCTAGAGCTAGAGCTAGAGCTAGAGCTAGAGCTAGAGCTAGAGCTAGAGCTAGAGCTAGAGCTAGAGCTAGAGCTAGAGCTAGAGCTAGAGCTAGAGCTAGAGCTAGAGCTAGAGCTAGAGCTAGAGCTAGAGCTAGAGCTAGAGCTAGATCTAGAGCTAGAGATATAGATATAGATATAGATATAGATAGAGCTAGAGAAAGAGAAAGAGAAAGAGATACATCTAGAGCTAGAGATAGAGATAGAGATACAGATACAGATACAGATACAGATACAGATACAGATACAGATACAGATACAGATACAGATACAGATACAGATACAGATACAGATACAGATACAGATACAGATACAGATAGAGATACAGATACAGATACAGATACAGATACAGATACAGATACAGATACAGATACAGATACAGATACAGATACAGATACAGATACAGATACAGATACAGATACAGATACAGATACAGATACAGATACAGATACAGATAGAGATACAGATACAGATACAGATACAGATACAGATACAGATACAGATACAGATACAGATACAGATACAGATAGAGATAGAAAAGAGATACAGATACAGATACATAAATCTTCAACGGGTATTCTCAGCTCTTCCTGCTTCTCAGCTCTTCCTCCTTCTCTGACCTGGCACACCCCATCCCAACTAGTTACAGGGTATGACAAATGGTCAACAGCTCGTTGCAATTTTAATTAACTGCCGCGTCTGCGCATTAAAATTGTTTTGACTTTGTTAAATGCTTGCAAATCAAGAAGCGACATGAAAATTTACGCGCTAGCATCAGGCCGCAGATGAACTGGGCGCGGGAACTGGGAAAAAGCGTTGGCTCTCGTTGGCTCGGCTGAAATCGATATATGTGGCCATTGGCTGGCTGTCTCAGATGGCTCAGTGGCTCAGTGGCTCGCTCTGTCAGTGGAATCTGATGGCAACCGGGCATTAAACAGTTTGAGCCAAATACAACAATCAGCCAAATGGACGTCGATGCTCAGTCCATTGTTAGGCATTGCTCCTGCTCCTGCTGCTGCTGCTGCTGCTGCTGCTGCTGCTGCTCCTGGACTCACGCCCTCCCGCCGGCAGTAGTTGGCAACGCGCAAATGTTAGCCAATGTAATTAAAAATGCATTTGCGGGCTAAAGAGGCGCGTGTGGCCACCGTTGCTGCTGCTGCTGCTGCTGCTAGGAAGTGAACCAGGAACACGGCCAACGGGAATTCTTCAGCTGCAATCAGCGATCGGCGCAAATTGTCGTGAATTAGCCGCCAAATCAAATGTCTGGCATTAGGAGCAGCCACTGCCATTGCCAGTCGCTTTCAAGTGCCGCGGCTGCTTTTGTTGTCTCTGTTGCAGTTGTTGTTGCTGTTGTTGTTGCTGCTGCTGGCACCCGGGTCACGGCATGCCAAAAATTATCACATCACGCATACGACGTGTGTGACGACAACGGGCAAAGCTGACGACAATGAGCTGCACGCGTGAAATGTCAAAAGTTAAAAATGCCATTTGTTGCCAACTTACTTTAAAGCACACACACACACACACACACATACAGAGAGCCTCACACACACACGTATGCAGATTGACTGCTTAAAGCAGCTGAACGCGTGCCGTGTCACGAGCTATCGCTGTGAATGCTTTACGTGCATGCAAATTGAAGCTGAGCTATGGGAAAAGCTCAAGAAAATGCTTCAATTTATCTAAAAAAAAGTTTGGAAAATATAGAATTATCTCAAATTTATCTAAATAAATAAATAATATTTTAAAATTATAGAAAAGGTTAGGAACATATTGAAATGCATCTATTTAAATCATAAAAAGTCTAAAAAATATAATATATTATCTTAAAGTTATCTAAATAAATTAATAGTAAATTTGAACTATACCAAAAACTTAAAAAATATATTCAAATTTATCTATTTTTTTAATCTTAAAAAAATATTATATTATCTCAAATTTATCTATATAATGAAAAAATAATCTACAAAAGATTTTTAAAAATCTCAAAAAATGTAAAATTATCTAAGATCTAAACAAATATTGAAATTGGTCTATTTATGTTTTAGAAAATATACAAAAATATAGAAATATCAAAAATCCATCTATACATATCATTTATATATTTGAATTATAGAAAAGCTTACAGAAAAGGTTGTGCTTATCTTTTATAAAATCTCTAAAAATATTATCTATAATTATTAGAATCATTCCAAATCTCAAATATATTTAAAACTCTTCAGTTAATCACTCGTGCAGTGCTCGTGCTTTGGCACGCGTCCAGCGCTAAGGTGTTTAGCCTTTTGTGTGGCCTGTTACGGTGATTGGGATTGGGCGGCTGGGAGGGTGGGGGGGTGGGTTGGGTGAATTGTTGGCAAATGCAAAGTGCTCATGATTTGTTCATTGTTGTCATTGTCCGCTCCAGCACCGGCTGGTCACACACGCAGCAGTGTGCTTCGCCCGGACCGGGGCCCGGGCGCATGCAGATTGGCCACAAGCGATAGCGATAGCCTTTTTTCTTGCTTTTGCATGCGCCTTTTTGGCCGGGCCAACAACTCCATTCGGTCCATTTGTTTGCCAGATGAAAAATTTCCTTTTCAACGCGCCACGACACAGCAACAGCAACAACAACAACAACAACAGAAACAACCGCACCTGCCTTGGGCCCCGCGCAACATGAGCTGCGCCGGCCTCCATTTTGGTTGGCTACGAAAATTTGCAAATTGCAAATGCTCACATGTGTGTGTGTGTGTGTGTGTGTACTTATTGATGCATGTTTGATGTGACGCTTTTTGCCCTGCCATCATCGAGCGTTCTTCTCTTTCCCTCCTCTTTGCCTCAGCCCAGCCTATCAGCGTGGGCCGTTGGCGACTGCGCAGCCGCTGCCTCGGTCGCTGCCCGTGTGTGCCGAATCGTTTTGCATTTGTCGCTGCAGGCCACATTCACATTGCTGTTTAGCGCACTCGCAGTTCGAAATTCGCAATTCGCACACTCACAACTTGCATGCGAAAAATTGTTGTTTGTTTTATGCAAATGATCGCCATGTCGCTGGGGGCTTAGACACAGGCTTAGGTTGTAGCTGGATTACCTTTGGCTCAGCCCGCTTCAAATTCGGCTTGCAATTAAAAACCGAAAGTGTAAATGTTGAAGAAAGAGCAAGTGAGAGAGAGAGAGAGAGAGAGAAAGGATATTCGAATGGTAAGATTCGCTGCGGCACGAGTGAAAGTGAAGCAGCGAATGCCCAAGTAACGGTGCAACATCGAATTTGCATTAGCTGTGACGTCACCAGGCTATTTAGATAAGCAATTGCATTCACTGTCTTCTAATTTCGATATCGAATCTGCTCATATTTGAGTGCTGGCTGCTCTAACAACTGCTAAACGACTGCTCTAATTCGATTTCGAATTCCTCTCATTTGCCGCACGCACTCGAAACAATAGCAGCGACAGCAACAACAACGCTTACTTAGCGCTCATTTTCGCACTCAAATTAATCACGCACAAAAAGGAATAGAAGAGCGCCAACAACAATGCACACGCAATTGAGAGCGCATTGTTATTGTAGTGAAGCCTGGGCCTAGCTACTGTTTGGCTGCGCTCACTGCTCGAATAGCTGCGCTCAGTGCTCGGTTAGCTGCCGAAGGGCAAGTGTGTGTGCGTGTTCGTGTTCGTTTTTGTAGTGTCGTGCGACAGTGTCAATTGCTTAAATGTAGCACTAAATATAAGCCGATGTAAGTAAATTTTATTATTTATATAGTATTTCAGTTAAATATATATGGGAAGTATGTTTTCAATGCAGCCAAAGTCTCAGCTTTATGTTTTATTGTCTTATTGCGCACTCTCGCTGTTCTTTTGCCTTTCGCTGTTTTCAAGGTCAGCTGCACTTGTGCGCACTAATTTTTCGAACATTGCGATATTTCGCAACTCGTTCGACGCCGCTTTGTCTCTCTTGTTTTGTTCTCCCTTTCGCTCGCTCTTCTACTTCTGCTGCTGCTGCTGGCATAAATTAGCGTGCAGCTAATAATCTAGGCGCTCTATGCAATGTTCAGTTCTGCTGCTGCGCTGCCGGTCTGCCAGCTGTCAAAAACATTTTGCTGCCGCATCTGCTGCTGCTGCTGCAGCCACTGGTCAAGATTTCACACATATCGCTGCAAGCCAAACAGCAAATGCTTTTGCCTAACTGTGTTTGTTTTGCTGTGTGGGAGGGAGAGGGGAGATACTTGGGCTTTGTGCAGTGTTTCCTGCACGTTTGACGCGTTGATTGCGGTGCTGCGCAGCACAGTAGCTAGCTTCAATGTCAGCTATGTTCCAGACTGCTGCATAAAAGGTCTTACTAACTGTATGTGTGTGTGTGTGATTGATGAGGCATTTGCATGCTAGAGCTGAAGACGATCAGCTGCTTG